>OY776097.1:28920974-28935864 GCA_963675205.1 Catocala nupta
GTTCTCTGGGGTTTGGTATGTTATGTGTCCGGTGCGCCTTGTCTCTTCAATGTCTAGTGGGACGATTCCTGCTGTGGCGCTGTATGCCGCCATGCGTTTCTTAATCGTCTTCCCTTTTATGACTTTGGAGGAGTCATTGTCGTAGATGGTGGCTTCCGCTTCCTCGAGTCGTACGTTGAGCAGGCCTTCTTGTTGATGTTTGAAGGCCTTCAAAATGTTGCTACACTTGTTGATGGTGATTGTTTTTGTAGCACGTAGGATTGCTGTATATTCGTGGAATGCGTTAGCCAGGTGGTCTTGCAGTGTGACTGCTTGTTTGAGACTTGGCGCAGTGACTTGTCCCATGTCTGCTTTTGTTCTTTGAGTGGTCGCTTTGGTCTTCTTCCTTGTCGTAGTGGCGTCATTTACGGCTCTCGATGTTGTTGGTGTAGGGCTGGACGTCGGGTGTTGTGACGTCTTTTTCCTTTGTAACAACGAGCTGATGGTGTTTACTAAGGGCGCCATAATTGTGGATATAATTGGGGTTTGGGTTATGCGGGTCCTTTTTTCTAATAGTTTCTTCTGCAATTTTTCCGAACCGCTGAGGAGGGTGGCTGTTGAAGTCTGTGATGGTATCGACGGGAGTTGGGTCGGTGATGTTTGTGGTTTGAGTGGTCTTAGGAAGTTGAGATCTTGGTTTCTTCCTTCATAGACCACTATTTCATGATGTTCGGATGCTGTGATGCATCCGACGAAGTCTGTGACCTCGCCTCTGTCGAAATCAGCTAACATTGCATCCACGCTGATGATGCGCGGTGTGGTGTTGTTGTCGTTGCTTGCCTCTGATAATTTTAGGAGTAGGGAGCACGCTCGAGTGAATGGAGACTCGTTGGCGTTCCAGTCTAGAAGAAGAATCGTCTTGTTGTTCTCACGTACAAGACGACCCTTATGTCCCGCTACTTCCAGTTCACTGAGCGCGTCATATCTTTTGCGTTTGATAGTAGTGCGAGTTGTGCTTCCTTTCATTATCAGGGCTACTCCTGGTGATATTGCCACTCTCTTGTGTCCGGCTGCATTGCAGAAACCTATCCCTAGCCGTTCATAACTTGTGTTCATGAAGAGGACCACATTTCTGGTTCTTAATCCCGGGGCTCCTCGCTCACCACTCTCCAGGAGTTCGTGTTCTGAAGAGTGATGGACATTGGGTTTGATGGGTTTATGTGGTCTTTGGTTAGTGGTGGGTGGGATAGTTGCTATAGAAGATTGTTCCTGAGTCAGGGGGATGGTGTTACTGTTACCTGTGCTGTGTCTTTTTATCGCGGTCTTGAAGATTCTTTCTATGTAGTTGAGGGTATTCGCTCTTGTTTCGGCGTTTTCTAACAGCGCTGGTAGGTTTGTCTCTGAAAGCTTGATGTTAAGCTGGTTTTCAAGATCGTAGCGGTGGGTTAGAAAACGAGGACAGTCTAGGATGATGTGTAAGGACGTCTCTGGGATGTTATCATCGCACTCGCAGCCTGGGCTCGATATAAGTTTGAACCGATGTAGATATTCGGCTATACCTCCATGTCCAGTTAGTGCTTGCACCTGCAGTGGTGTCACTTTGGTCCCTCTCACTATGCGATATGCAGTGTTGATCTGGGGGAGGAACTTCTTGGTGACCCCTCCGGTGCTGGAGGTCTCATATTGATCCTGCCATTTTTTGATGCTCTCCTCTCGGAGCATCCTCTTTACAAATGACAGGGGGACTTTATCGTAGTCCGGTCTAGGCGATGGTGTTTGTGCCGCGAGTTTTGCGAGCTCGTCTGCACGCTCGTTTCCGATTGTGCCTGCGTGAGCTCTGAGCCAGAAGAGTCTTATTTTCCTGCCTTGGGTTGCTATGGTGTTTATGTTCTGTTTTATTTTTCTTGACAGGGCTGTGGTATGTTGAGGGTTTTTCAGCAGCTCCAGCGAAGATCTTGAATCGCTCAGGATGTTGATGTTAGGTTCGCTGCTGATTCTCGCCATTTCCACTGCTCTGTGCAACGCGAACATTTCCGCTTGGAAAACAGAACAATAGTGGTCTAGACTGAAGGTTTGAGATGTAATTTCCTTCCCTCCTTCCCACCACGTGAGGGCAGCTCCGGTCTTTCCCTCAATTTTGCTGCCGTCTGTATATATTTGAGGGCCGATGATGTGGTGGGACTCGACTGTTTCGGGATCCATGTTTTCCAGGAGCTCGAACTCTGTTGTTGTGAGTTCGGAGGGGTGAGGTTGTTGCAGATAGCTCACCTTTTGCTCCAGCTGTTTCCCTGGGGGGAGGTAGTCTAGACTAATACCCTTTTTGATCTTGTAGAGGCTTGCCGTTTCCTGAATCCTTAGATCGATTGGTAGCAAGCCTGAAAGGGTCAAGGCTGATGTCAACGAGACTGTCCTATATCCTTTACATATTTTCAAGGCGAACCCTCTTTGGGTCGAGTTCAAGATGTCGTGAACAGTGTTCAGTTCCGTGGCTGGAGCCCAAACACTGGAGGCATACATGATGATAGGCTCTATGACCGCCGTGTAGATGGTACGGACTATTTCTCCGTTCAGTCCCCACGTCACCTTTGCAGCGCATGCTAGCTGCTTGTAAATGTCCGCTGCTTTCTTGCAGGTGGCGTAAACATGTGATGTGAAGGTGAGTGGGCGGTTGATGATGAGGCCCAGGAGCTTTATTTCTTCTACAAGATTTATCCGGTTGTCAGACATGTAGATCGCAGGGGGTTCATATTTCAGCTTCTTGGTCAAGACCATAGCACTGGTCTTGTGTGCTGCGAAGTGTAGTTTATTATTCTTCCCCCATTCTACTACAGTCTGCAACGTCTTGTTTGCTGTCTGCTCCAGGGCGGTTACCGTGTGTTCGGAGAACAGTAGAACAACGTCGTCGGCGAATGCTTGACAATTTATTCCGTTGCCAGTAAGCTCTTGTAACAAGGAGTCGAGGATGATGTTCCAAAAGGTGGGTCCTCCTATGGAGCCTTGTACGCACCCCTTGGAAGTTCTCTTTTCGCTTGTTGTTCTGGCGTAGTTTACGACGATGCTGCGGTCTTTAAGATATGAGCCCACCATGTTGTATAGGTTTTTGGGGCACTTTTTATTTTGTAGTTGGTACTTGAGGGCTGGCCACCATGCATTGTCGAATGCCCCCTCGATATCCAGTGAGACTAGGAGTACTATCTTCTTCGCTCGAATTTCCTCTCTCATTTGGTTCACTAGATTGTATAGGGCGTCCTCCGTTCCGCGTTGGGGCATAAAGCCGTACTGTTTGGAGTTCAATGTTGGTAGTATGTGCCATTGGATTCTCCCTATCATCAGTTTTTCTACTATCTTTCCGATAACTGATAGGAGACCAATGGGCCTGTACGATTTGGGGTGAGTGTAGTCTTCTTTGCCGGGTTTCCTTAAGATGACGATATGGGCTATTTTCCATGCTCTGGGGAAGTGTGCTAGTTTTAGGCAGGCGTTTGCCAGTGCCAGAAATACTTCCCTGTCGCAGGCGATGGCTTGTGTTGCTATGTCAGATGTTATGCCATCTGGGCCCGGTGCCTTCTTCGGATTTAGTGTATGAAGCACTAAATCAAGCTCCCCTTGTGTGAAGGGAGGGTCGTCTTCTCTCAGTTGTCCCGGTTGACTCTCTTCCGCCATTTTTCGGAGCTGAGTGTGGTGTGGGGTGTCGGTGTCTGTGGTGTCGTTTGGGTAGAAGGTGTCTGCCAGGAGGTCCGCCGAGTTTTGCGGGCTAAGGGTTTTCCCGCTGTTGTCCCGGAGGAGGGTGTTTTCTTGTTTCCTGGCGGTTTTTCTGAGTACCCTGTAGATACCGTCCCACATGCTCTCTTTTTCTTGGTTTGTACAGAACTCCTTCCAGCTTTTTGTTTGTGCCTCTGCTGCTTTTTGGATGTAGTCAAGCTTTGCCTCTACGTATTCATCGATGACGCTTTGCCTTCTGGTTGGTGCCGCATTGCGGATGCGTCTCTTTCTTCTAAGGACTTCTTGCTTGAGTCTTCCTAGAGACGGCGTCCACCATGGGGGGGTTGGTTTGCCTTTATAGGGTCCTTTCCGTGGAATAGCTTTTTCACAGGACTCTGTGATAGCTGTTATGTAGGATCCTACTATGGACTCTAGCTCAGGTGTTGACGATACTGTGTTGATTAATACAGGAGTGATGGTTTTCTCTTCTAGAGTTGATTTGAAGAGGGACCTGAATTCTGACCACTTCGCCTTTCTGGTGTTATAGACCCGTGTTGTTTGGGGCTTTAAGGGTGTTAATGCCCTTTCAACACGGAGTGTGAAGGTTATTGCGTTGTGGTCTGAAGTCGTTAAGTTCTTGTTAACGGTCCAGTCTTCTATTCTTCCCAGTAGTTGTTGACTACAGGCTGTGACATCAACTATGCTTGAGTATAGCTTGCCTCTCCTGTAGGTCTCGAACGTCGGGGTGTCTCCTGTATTCAGTATGTGTAGGTCCATTTCGTCTATAAAGGCACTGTAGGTAGCTCCCCTCTGGTCTTCTGAGGAGCTGCCCCACCAGTAACTCCAGGCATTCACGTCACCTGCCACTATTACGTTGTTTGTCGACATCTTGCTAATTTGTGTTTTTATTCTGTTAAGGTTCTCATTGATGTTTTGATCTCCCTCGAAGTAGACTGATATTAGTCCAAGCTTCAGTCCTCCTGCTTGTACTATTACTGCTGCCTCCGTTTCTGTCACCAGTTGCGGGTCATTGATGGTCTCAAGCAGGTCGCCAAAGATGATTATGGCTGCCTTATTTGGTTTCTGGCGGTTGAGGGTACATTGGATGATGGTCGTACCCGGATGTTGCGTGATTACCCCGTTTTTGCCGGTGTATGGTTCTTGCACCAATGCTATTGTTATGCCTTGGTGCCTCGCCGCTTGGAGTAATTCCGCCGTCGCCAATTTGGACCTTTGAAGGTTGGCTTGGACTATGGTCAGTCTCTTAGTTGATGTTCGGGGAGATAATGAGACTTGTTCATTGGCGTTGACCTTAGCACAGGTACGAGATTTTGGAACGTGCTATGGAATCCCATTTCTGCCTCTCGGCGCAGTCACCGCTGAACGCATTGTGGTTTGTGTTAGTAGGGTATGGGTGACCCGGCGGTTTTGGGTTTTTAGCGCAGTTTAGGCATGTTGGAGGCTTGCCTTCAAGTCTCGAGGGGCATTTCTCCCATGTGTGGGGCTTCCCACAGTGGCTGCATCTGCCTTCCTTCTCGTGGCAGAGAGCCCTTGTGTGTCCGAAGCCCAGACAGTTGGTACATTGTATCAAGGGAGAGTGGTCTGCAACTGGTCTTCTTTGCAGATCGATATATAATTTGCCCGCCTCGAGCATCTGCTTGTGTATCTTTGGGGATACTTCCAGAACCGGGTGGCATTCCAAATTGTTCCGTGCTCTTTTTCTGTATCGGACTCTTATTATTCGTTCCCCTGTTTCGGTGCCGCTTAATATATTTTGATTTTGGGCCAGTATGTGCTCTACTATTTCGGCATCCGTGTGGTACGCGAGCACGTCCCTCACGATGATTAGAGGGTTGTTATTTCTGGCCGCCTCGGTTTTCAAGGTTTTATTTTGCATGAGTCTATGTGATATGATGTTTAAGTCCTCCTTGTTGGCGCAGCTGATTATAACTTTCTGGTTTTTTACTGTTTTTATCCTGTCCACCCTTGCACCGGAGGTTTTAGGGTCGATTGTTGCGCGTAGTATCTTTATTATCTTGTCCCCACTGTTAGTTTTGTCGGTGGAGGACACGATTAGACTGTGGTTTGGCCTCCTTATTGGTGGTGGTGGTGGCGGCTTCTTCGCAGCTACTTGCGCATAGGACCCTTTGGCACTGGCTTGGGTTTTTACTATTTCTGCCAGTGCCATCTCCGTTTCAATGCTCATCGACGGTGGGGGCGGTGTCTCTTTTTGTTGATCTCGGATGGTTTTTAATTCACTGGACACCGCCTTGAGCCTCTCTGTGATTGGCTGGAGTTGGTCGCCCAGCTCTATTTTTGGTGGTTCGCGTGGGGTGGAGTTTGCCTTAGCAATCGAGTTTGCTATTTTCTCTACTTTGTTATTGAGCTCTGTCAGGTCTTTTTCAAGTTTAGTCGACAGGGTTTCCTGATTTGGTGACTGAGCTGTGGAGGTGTCTCGATGTTTGATCTCATCTACGCCTTCTTTGAGACCTCTGGTATTGGACTCGATCTTTGTGAGCCCTTGTCTTAACTCGTCCATGCGCGTGTGGAGTGCCTTAGTTTCAGCAGCTATATTTCCCATTTTCGTTGTGATAGGTGTTAGTTGGGCTTCGCCGGTTAATTGTTTATTTGTTGATTCTTTGAATTGAGTTATACTTTGTTCAAGTTTTCGGTAGTTGTTATTTGTTTCTTTTATGAGACGGTGCGGCTCTTGCGTCTCAAATTCCAGCCATTTTCTTATATCTTTTGTCTCTTTTAGGGTTGCTGATACTTGCTCCTTTGTTTGGAGGAGTTCCTCAGTGAGGGCCGTGATTTGTTTATTGTGGGCCCTTTCCGTTCTGATTAACTCTTGAGCATGTCTGGACCTTTCTTTCTCCAGGTTGAATTTGTGTCTGGATCTGGAGTCTGAAAGGGAAAGAACCGTCTCATATAATGATTGAAGGCAGTCCAGTGCAGTTAATTTACACTCCTTCTTCATGTTTCCGGCTTGTTCTAATGCCTCTTTCCCTTTTTGCAGTAGGGTGTTTGCTGCTTTCGTCGCAAGGTCCATTTCGATGCCTGTTCCTCTGTTGGTTGTAAAGAGTAGGCTCGGGCGTCCACTACGGATGCGTGAGACGTCCGAGCATACTGACTCCGACTCTGGTGCTGATGCGACTGAGATCACATCGTCTTCGGAGTTGGTGGGATAGGGCATCTGCTCGTCCTGCTTCCAGGAAAGCACTTTTTCTAGGACATCGGATTGCGCTGGTATTATCGGTGCTTCCGTTGCGTCGCTGGCACTAGAGACTACGCTAGCTGGTTTGGCACCCGCGCTTTTTGTAAGAACCTGTTCTCTTAGAGTTCTGGTTCGAGCGCTGATTGATGGTCCAGCCTGTATTTCTGTGCCTTTTGCCTCCTTCATGTTTTTCTTTGCTGTTTTGGATGATGTTGATGACATTGTTTTATTTATGTTCTGTAGTGTTTCTAAGAGCAATGACTTTGTGATGCTTACTGGTATGCAGTCTGTCTAAGTCGATGATCTGACTTAGGGTTGCGCTGTATGTGCAGGTGTTGATCCACGAAGTCTATCTCCTCTTAACTTGATGATTTTGTGAATTTGTGGATTCAGATGTATCCAAAAAGATAGAGCTGTTCCTCCCGATTCTAATGAGCCCAAACTCGATGGGTCTATGTGGTTTGGATCCAGAGATATGGCCAGAGGGGTGATATTTTCCCGAGGGGGAGGGGGAAGGGGGGTCAAGTGGGGGTCAAGTGGGGGTCAAGTGGGGGTCAAGTGGGGGTCAAGTGGGGTCAAGTGGGGGTCAAGTGGGGGTCAAGTGGGGTCAAGTGGGGGTCAAGTGGGGTCAAGTGGGGGTCAAGTGGGGGTCAAGTGGGGTCAGTGGGGGTCAGTGGGGGGTCAGTGGGGTCAAGTCGGGGTCTAGTCAGAGTCAGTTGGGGTCTAGTGGGGGGTTTGGTAGGACTCTAAGGATGGGACGATGTACAAGGGGGTGAGGTATTTTGAGAGGGGGGGGAAGTTGGGGGGGGGAATTGAGGGGAGCTGTTGGAATATTCGGGGGGGTCTTGGTGTCCCGATTTCAGAGAACCCAAACAGGGGGGGGTAGAGGGTATTGGATCAGGAGTTCCCTCGGGAAGTAACTTATGGCAGTCAGCTTCAGCTTCGGCTGTCGGAGCTTCGGTCGACGGAATCCTCGGGACGGCTTCGGAGTCTTCACGTGGGGCCGACTCGCTCGTGTCGTCACTCTACGTGTGTATCGATTTAGTACTTAACCTAAGTTTAGTACTTAACCTCTCAGCTGCACGTGGTGGCGACCGCGTGGTTTTAGAAAGTTGGGATGTTAATAACTTTCAGGATCCTTGCTTGATCTGGACGTGGATGGTGTCGTCGTGATGGTATTAACGGCCTCTAAGTTTTGGTTATAAATTTATGTTTAAAATCTCTGACCTGTATGCAGTTAAATGGTGTTGAAGTTTCAGGTGTTCAATGACACCCTGCTTCTCTCCCTGGTGGTAGAATTATCTGCCAACGATAATCCTGGTGAATCAGACACTGCACTTTCACTGCACAAACTTTTACGCGCCTAACTTTAAAATTGCCACTTTGATCGAATTTTAAGTGGGAGCTGTTTAAAGGCGATGTTTACTTTGATGATGTTATATGCATACTGGGTTAGGTTAGGTTAGGTTAGGTTAGGTTAGGTTAGGTTAGGTTAGGTTAGGTTAGGTTAGGTTAGGTTAGGTTAGGTTAGGTTAGGTTAGGTTAGGTTAGGTTAGGTTAGGTTAGGTTAGGTTAGGTTAGGTTAGGTTAGGTTAGGTTAGGTTAGGTTAGGTTAGGTTAGGTTAGGTTAGGTTAGGTTAGGTTAGGTTAGGTTAGGTTAGGTTAGGTTAGGTTAGGTTAGGTTAGGTTAGGTTAGGTTAGGTTAGGTTAGGTTAGGTTAGGTTAGGTTAGGTTAGGTTAGGTTAGGTTAGGTTAGGTTAGGTTAGGTTAGGTTAGGTTAGGTTAGGTTAGGTTAGGTTAGGTTAGGTTAGGTTAGGTTAGGTTAGGTTAGGTTAGGTTAGGTTAGGTTAGGTTAGGTTAGGTTAGGTTAGGTTAGGTTAGGTTAGGTTAGGTTAGGTTAGGTTAGGTTAGGTTAGGTTAGGTTAGGTTAGGTTAGGTTAGGTTAGGTTAGGTTAGGTTAGGTTAGGTTAGGTTAGGTTAGGTTAGGTTAGGTTAGGTTAGGTTAGGTTAGGTTAGGTTAGGTTAGGTTAGGTTAGGTTAGGTTAGGTTAGGTTAGGTTAGGTTAGGTTAGGTTAGGTTAGGTTAGGTTAGGTTAGGTTAGGTTAGGTTAGGTTAGGTTAGGTTAGGTTAGGTTAGGTTAGGTTAGGTTAGGTTAGGTTAGGTTAGGTTAGGTTAGGTTAGGTTAGGTTAGGTTAGGTTAGGTTAGGTTAGGTTAGGTTAGGTTAGGTTAGGTTAGGTTAGGTTAGGTTAGGTTAGGTTAGGTTAGGTTAGGTTAGGTTAGGTTAGGTTAGGTTAGGTTAGGTTAGGTTAGGTTAGGTTAGGTTAGGTTAGGTTAGGTTAGGTTAGGTTAGGTTAGGTTAGGTTAGGTTAGGTTAGGTTAGGTTAGGTTAGGTTAGGTTAGGTTAGGTTAGGTTAGGTTAGGTTAGGTTAGGTTAGGTTAGGTTAGGTTAGGTTAGGTTAGGTTAGGTTAGGTTAGGTTAGGTTAGGTTAGGTTAGGTTAGGTTAGGTTAGGTTAGGTTAGGTTAGGTTAGGTTAGGTTAGGTTAGGTTAGGTTAGGTTAGGTTAGGTTAGGTTAGGTTAGGTTAGGTTAGGTTAGGTTAGGTTAGGTTAGGTTAGGTTAGGTTAGGTTAGGTTAGGTTAGGTTAGGTTAGGTTAGGTTAGGTTAGGTTAGGTTAGGTTAGGTTAGGTTAGGTTAGGTTAGGTTAGGTTAGGTTAGGTTAGGTTAGGTTAGGTTAGGTTAGGTTAGGTTAGGTTAGGTTAGGTTAGGTTAGGTTAGGTTAGGTTAGGTTAGGTTAGGTTAGGTTAGGTTAGGTTAGGTTAGGTTAGGTTAGGTTAGGTTAGGTTAGGTTAGGTTAGGTTAGGTTAGGTTAGGTTAGGTTAGGTTAGGTTAGGTTAGGTTAGGTTAGGTTAGGTTAGGTTAGGTTAGGTTAGGTTAGGTTAGGTTAGGTTAGGTTAGGTTAGGTTAGGTTAGGTTAGGTTAGGTTAGGTTAGGTTAGGTTAGGTTAGGTTAGGTTAGGTTAGGTTAGGTTAGGTTAGGTTAGGTTAGGTTAGGTTAGGTTAGGTTAGGTTAGGTTAGGTTAGGTTAGGTTAGGTTAGGTTAGGTTAGGTTAGGTTAGGTTAGGTTAGGTTAGGTTAGGTTAGGTTAGGTTAGGTTAGGTTAGGTTAGGTTAGGTTAGGTTAGGTTAGGTTAGGTTAGGTTAGGTTAGGTTAGGTTAGGTTAGGTTAGGTTAGGTTAGGTTAGGTTAGGTTAGGTTAGGTTAGGTTAGGTTAGGTTAGGTTAGGTTAGGTTAGGTTAGGTTAGGTTAGGTTAGGTTAGGTTAGGTTAGGTTAGGTTAGGTTAGGTTAGGTTAGGTTAGGTTAGGTTAGGTTAGGTTAGGTTAGGTTAGGTTAGGTTAGGTTAGGTTAGGTTAGGTTAGGTTAGGTTAGGTTAGGTTAGGTTAGGTTAGGTTAGGTTAGGTTAGGTTAGGTTAGGTTAGGTTAGGTTAGGTTAGGTTAGGTTAGGTTAGGTTAGGTTAGGTTAGGTTAGGTTAGGTTAGGTTAGGTTAGGTTAGGTTAGGTTAGGTTAGGTTAGGTTAGGTTAGGTTAGGTTAGGTTAGGTTAGGTTAGGTTAGGTTAGGTTAGGTTAGGTTAGGTTAGGTTAGGTTAGGTTAGGTTAGGTTAGGTTAGGTTAGGTTAGGTTAGGTTAGGTTAGGTTAGGTTAGGTTAGGTTAGGTTAGGTTAGGTTAGGTTAGGTTAGGTTAGGTTAGGTTAGGTTAGGTTAGGTTAGGTTAGGTTAGGTTAGGTTAGGTTAGGTTAGGTTAGGTTAGGTTAGGTTAGGTTAGGTTAGGTTAGGTTAGGTTAGGTTAGGTTAGGTTAGGTTAGGTTAGGTTAGGTTAGGTTAGGTTAGGTTAGGTTAGGTTAGGTTAGGTTAGGTTAGGTTAGGTTAGGTTAGGTTAGGTTAGGTTAGGTTAGGTTAGGTTAGGTTAGGTTAGGTTAGGTTAGGTTAGGTTAGGTTAGGTTAGGTTAGGTTAGGTTAGGTTAGGTTAGGTTAGGTTAGGTTAGGTTAGGTTAGGTTAGGTTAGGTTAGGTTAGGTTAGGTTAGGTTAGGTTAGGTTAGGTTAGGTTAGGTTAGGTTAGGTTAGGTTAGGTTAGGTTAGGTTAGGTTAGGTTAGGTTAGGTTAGGTTAGGTTAGGTTAGGTTAGGTTAGGTTAGGTTAGGTTAGGTTAGGTTAGGTTAGGTTAGGTTAGGTTAGGTTAGGTTAGGTTAGGTTAGGTTAGGTTAGGTTAGGTTAGGTTAGGTTAGGTTAGGTTAGGTTAGGTTAGGTTAGGTTAGGTTAGGTTAGGTTAGGTTAGGTTAGGTTAGGTTAGGTTAGGTTAGGTTAGGTTAGGTTAGGTTAGGTTAGGTTAGGTTAGGTTAGGTTAGGTTAGGTTAGGTTAGGTTAGGTTAGGTTAGGTTAGGTTAGGTTAGGTTAGGTTAGGTTAGGTTAGGTTAGGTTAGGTTAGGTTAGGTTAGGTTAGGTTAGGTTAGGTTAGGTTAGGTTAGGTTAGGTTAGGTTAGGTTAGGTTAGGTTAGGTTAGGTTAGGTTAGGTTAGGTTAGGTTAGGTTAGGTTAGGTTAGGTTAGGTTAGGTTAGGTTAGGTTAGGTTAGGTTAGGTTAGGTTAGGTTAGGTTAGGTTAGGTTAGGTTAGGTTAGGTTAGGTTAGGTTAGGTTAGGTTAGGTTAGGTTAGGTTAGGTTAGGTTAGGTTAGGTTAGGTTAGGTTAGGTTAGGTTAGGTTAGGTTAGGTTAGGTTAGGTTAGGTTAGGTTAGGTTAGGTTAGGTTAGGTTAGGTTAGGTTAGGTTAGGTTAGGTTAGGTTAGGTTAGGTTAGGTTAGGTTAGGTTAGGTTAGGTTAGGTTAGGTTAGGTTAGGTTAGGTTAGGTTAGGTTAGGTTAGGTTAGGTTAGGTTAGGTTAGGTTAGGTTAGGTTAGGTTAGGTTAGGTTAGGTTAGGTTAGGTTAGGTTAGGTTAGGTTA
The DNA here is from genome assembly GCA_963675205.1 of Catocala nupta. Classification (NCBI taxonomy): domain Eukaryota; kingdom Metazoa; phylum Arthropoda; class Insecta; order Lepidoptera; family Erebidae; genus Catocala; species Catocala nupta. The sequence continues at coordinate 28,932,860 of OY776097.1, forward strand.
GGTTAGGTTAGGTTAGGTTAGGTTAGGTTAGGTTAGGTTAGGTTAGGTTAGGTTAGGTTAGGTTAGGTTAGGTTAGGTTAGGTTAGGTTAGGTTAGGTTAGGTTAGGTTAGGTTAGGTTAGGTTAGGTTAGGTTAGGTTAGGTTAGGTTAGGTTAGGTTAGGTTAGGTTAGGTTAGGTTAGGTTAGGTTAGGTTAGGTTAGGTTAGGTTAGGTTAGGTTAGGTTAGGTTAGGTTAGGTTAGGTTAGGTTAGGTTAGGTTAGGTTAGGTTAGGTTAGGTTAGGTTAGGTTAGGTTAGGTTAGGTTAGGTTAGGTTAGGTTAGGTTAGGTTAGGTTAGGTTAGGTTAGGTTAGGTTAGGTTAGGTTAGGTTAGGTTAGGTTAGGTTAGGTTAGGTTAGGTTAGGTTAGGTTAGGTTAGGTTAGGTTAGGTTAGGTTAGGTTAGGTTAGGTTAGGTTAGGTTAGGTTAGGTTAGGTTAGGTTAGGTTAGGTTAGGTTAGGTTAGGTTAGGTTAGGTTAGGTTAGGTTAGGTTAGGTTAGGTTAGGTTAGGTTAGGTTAGGTTAGGTTAGGTTAGGTTAGGTTAGGTTAGGTTAGGTTAGGTTAGGTTAGGTTAGGTTAGGTTAGGTTAGGTTAGGTTAGGTTAGGTTAGGTTAGGTTAGGTTAGGTTAGGTTAGGTTAGGTTAGGTTAGGTTAGGTTAGGTTAGGTTAGGTTAGGTTAGGTTAGGTTAGGTTAGGTTAGGTTAGGTTAGGTTAGGTTAGGTTAGGTTAGGTTAGGTTAGGTTAGGTTAGGTTAGGTTAGGTTAGGTTAGGTTAGGTTAGGTTAGGTTAGGTTAGGTTAGGTTAGGTTAGGTTAGGTTAGGTTAGGTTAGGTTAGGTTAGGTTAGGTTAGGTTAGGTTAGGTTAGGTTAGGTTAGGTTAGGTTAGGTTAGGTTAGGTTAGGTTAGGTTAGGTTAGGTTAGGTTAGGTTAGGTTAGGTTAGGTTAGGTTAGGTTAGGTTAGGTTAGGTTAGGTTAGGTTAGGTTAGGTTAGGTTAGGTTAGGTTAGGTTAGGTTAGGTTAGGTTAGGTTAGGTTAGGTTAGGTTAGGTTAGGTTAGGTTAGGTTAGGTTAGGTTAGGTTAGGTTAGGTTAGGTTAGGTTAGGTTAGGTTAGGTTAGGTTAGGTTAGGTTAGGTTAGGTTAGGTTAGGTTAGGTTAGGTTAGGTTAGGTTAGGTTAGGTTAGGTTAGGTTAGGTTAGGTTAGGTTAGGTTAGGTTAGGTTAGGTTAGGTTAGGTTAGGTTAGGTTAGGTTAGGTTAGGTTAGGTTAGGTTAGGTTAGGTTAGGTTAGGTTAGGTTAGGTTAGGTTAGGTTAGGTTAGGTTAGGTTAGGTTAGGTTAGGTTAGGTTAGGTTAGGTTAGGTTAGGTTAGGTTAGGTTAGGTTAGGTTAGGTTAGGTTAGGTTAGGTTAGGTTAGGTTAGGTTAGGTTAGGTTAGGTTAGGTTAGGTTAGGTTAGGTTAGGTTAGGTTAGGTTAGGTTAGGTTAGGTTAGGTTAGGTTAGGTTAGGTTAGGTTAGGTTAGGTTAGGTTAGGTTAGGTTAGGTTAGGTTAGGTTAGGTTAGGTTAGGTTAGGTTAGGTTAGGTTAGGTTAGGTTAGGTTAGGTTAGGTTAGGTTAGGTTAGGTTAGGTTAGGTTAGGTTAGGTTAGGTTAGGTTAGGTTAGGTTAGGTTAGGTTAGGTTAGGTTAGGTTAGGTTAGGTTAGGTTAGGTTAGGTTAGGTTAGGTTAGGTTAGGTTAGGTTAGGTTAGGTTAGGTTAGGTTAGGTTAGGTTAGGTTAGGTTAGGTTAGGTTAGGTTAGGTTAGGTTAGGTTAGGTTAGGTTAGGTTAGGTTAGGTTAGGTTAGGTTAGGTTAGGTTAGGTTAGGTTAGGTTAGGTTAGGTTAGGTTAGGTTAGGTTAGGTTAGGTTAGGTTAGGTTAGGTTAGGTTAGGTTAGGTTAGGTTAGGTTAGGTTAGGTTAGGTTAGGTTAGGTTAGGTTAGGTTAGGTTAGGTTAGGTTAGGTTAGGTTAGGTTAGGTTAGGTTAGGTTAGGTTAGGTTAGGTTAGGTTAGGTTAGGTTAGGTTAGGTTAGGTTAGGTTAGGTTAGGTTAGGTTAGGTTAGGTTAGGTTAGGTTAGGTTAGGTTAGGTTAGGTTAGGTTAGGTTAGGTTAGGTTAGGTTAGGTTAGGTTAGGTTAGGTTAGGTTAGGTTAGGTTAGGTTAGGTTAGGTTAGGTTAGGTTAGGTTAGGTTAGGTTAGGTTAGGTTAGGTTAGGTTAGGTTAGGTTAGGTTAGGTTAGGTTAGGTTAGGTTAGGTTAGGTTAGGTTAGGTTAGGTTAGGTTAGGTTAGGTTAGGTTAGGTTAGGTTAGGTTAGGTTAGGTTAGGTTAGGTTAGGTTAGGTTAGGTTAGGTTAGGTTAGGTTAGGTTAGGTTAGGTTAGGTTAGGTTAGGTTAGGTTAGGTTAGGTTAGGTTAGGTTAGGTTAGGTTAGGTTAGGTTAGGTTAGGTTAGGTTAGGTTAGGTTAGGTTAGGTTAGGTTAGGTTAGGTTAGGTTAGGTTAGGTTAGGTTAGGTTAGGTTAGGTTAGGTTAGGTTAGGTTAGGTTAGGTTAGGTTAGGTTAGGTTAGGTTAGGTTAGGTTAGGTTAGGTTAGGTTAGGTTAGGTTAGGTTAGGTTAGGTTATGTTAGGTTAGGTTAGGTTAGGTTAGGTTAGGTTAGGTTAGGTTAGGTTAGGTTAGGTTAGGTTAGGTTAGGTTAGGTTAGGTTAGGTTAGGTTAGGTTAGGTTAGGTTAGGTTAGGTTAGGTTAGGTTAGGTTAGGTTAGGTTAGGTTAGGTTAGGTTAGGTTAGGTTAGGTTAGGTTAGGTTAGGTTAGGTTAGGTTAGGTTAGGTTAGGTTAGGTTAGGTTAGGTTAGGTTAGGTTAGGTTAGGTTAGGTTAGGTTAGGTTAGGTTAGGTTAGGTTAGGTTAGGTTAGGTTAGGTTAGGTTAGGTTAGGTTAGGTTAGGTTA